>CM056741.1:52425883-52448859 GCA_029851415.1 Eretmocerus hayati | reverse complement strand
GAATGCTCTGGAGCTGCCGAAGCGATAGTTTGATTTTCTACTGAGCTGCGCTCTTACTTATACCAGTCTCCCCACCATGGTACTTGCCCCCTCTCAGTTGTAGCATCTGCGCAGAAGCCTCGGACTGTTTGAGAGAGGGAACGAAAGAGAAGAGCTTAGCAAAACCTTTTGCTAGGTGGCTCCCACTCCACCTCAACACAGTCGAGAGCCAGGCTCAATAGCTCATCTTCTTCCATACTGTTGGGCTGTTGAAAGGCCTTAACCGCATCGATTAAGTGAGAATCATGAGGTATTGTTGCTTCAGTAACCTCATGGTTAAGTGGTTGAGGGTTAACAAGACCCTCATCTCTAGGCTCGCAGTCAAGAGCCATGCTTAATAGCTCTTCTTCTTCAATACTATTGGGCTGTTGAAATACCCTAATTGCATCAATTAGATGGGTGTCATTGGGCATTGTTGCTTTGATCACCTCATTATTCAGTGGTGGAGAGTCAACAAGACCCTCATCTTCAGGCTCGAGTGGAGCATGCTCGACACTCTCATCATTGTTTCGAAGGCTATAGTGCCCCCAAGGCAAAGTGTCTGTCTCACCTTCACGAATACAACGTTTGTCATCTTGGGCACTGAGAGCTATCTTTGTCTGCTTTTCAGTGTGTAGAACATGTAACCTAGATCGTATGTTGTATTGTTCACGAGTCAAAGACTTATTCTCTCGTAGACAATTGAGATAATCATCAAAGCTAATTGTTTGCTTCACAACATTGGTTTTCACACCCTTAGCTCTTTTAGTCTCATGATCATCAATTGTTCTGTAACAATACATTTTGCTTCGCAAACCAACAAAGTCTTTCACTATCTTACCATGACATTCATCACTCATTAGGCCTACTACTTTCTTATTGAGCCTGTCAATTCCAAACTGATTGTTCTCTTCATAGTCAGACGTGTCAAACTTATCACTATTCTCTTTTATGAGCTTATAAATGTCAAAGCCTCCACGTATTTCCAGAAAAAAAGAGTCGGTGTCTACGTAAAGGATTTTACAGCTATTGCCTAATTTTTTTCGCATGAATCCATAGTGGAATTCATACATGAGTGTCTTACTAACGTCCAATACCGTGAGCCCAACGTAAATTGGTTTTTTGATCGTTATCTCAAGTCTCGATAGCTGGATGGCAACGAGGTCTTCAGCGAAAATCGAACAGCTGTGATAGTTAGGCTTTGAAATGAGAGCTTCTGCACCATATCGCCCATGCCAGTGATTAATGAGTTTCACATCTACATGCTTCCTTTCATTCTCCATTGTTTTTCCGTATATACTGTTATTAAACAATTTAAATAAGAATTTTTCAAACTCGTCATCAGTCTCAGAACGAAATTTACTATTTTTGTCAATATACTCTTTTAACCAAGGTGTCTGCTTGAATTCTAATGCTCTATGAATCTTTGTCAACCGTAATCCATGGTTCAAGGCTTGTTTCAAGGCTCTATAGTGAATAACATATTTATGTTTATTAAACAATGTAGTCATAAGCTTTTTCTGTTTCGAACCTGGAGGACACATATGCTCAGGGCAGAACGGAAGATCTTTGTGATCATCATGAATGTCGTCTGGATACTGTAAATCAACTTCAAGAAACAGACCTTTCCATGCATCGTCTGCAATAGACATGACATCCAAATTGTTCACATCGACCCACTTGAACCCTCCATAGGGCAACGGCTGGGTCATCGCCCAGCCATATAAATTATTAGCATCAATGTACAATAGGTACTTCTCCTCTTCCGCGGGGTCAAAAGCTTGACCCATATAACGATTATTTGCCTTCGCATATCGATTACTACACTGACTTATACCACCTCTCAAACCACGTTCAACAAAAAGCAGCATATCGATGTTAGTGATGAGTTCTAACTTGACTTTTGTCATTTTCAACATAGCATCCCATGACAGGCCCGGGGTCGTGAAGTAGTGAGCCGGATCAAGCTCATAAGCTTTCAAACACATGTCTCGAAAATTTTCAAAAACATCAGCCAACAAAAGAACATCACATTTCAAGTAAAGATCAGAGTATTCACCAAGGTTTCTTATTCCAAACGAAGTCCATACCTTTTGAGCATGTTGGTAATCACTCTCAGATACATGAGTGTTGGTGAGATGACTATAGAAATGTTCTTTTACTGGTAAATTCTTTTCTTTCAGACAGCTATGAGATACTAGGTATTCATAAGGAAAAACTCCTTTTCTTTTCAACAGTTCTCTCTGCTCAACTGAATAATTGTCATCAATCTCAAATACTCTCATGGTTATATCAAGTTTGTTGCGTTTATCAAGAGGTTTGACGAGCTCCTCGAGTCGTACCGATAAAAACTTGTATGAGTCCAGGAATCTGAAATGTATCTTGCTGTTCTGCACATATTTCGTGAAGGATATATACTTTTCTTTAGTAATCGGGAGTAGTGAGATAGTTCCATGGATCTCGCTTGATAGTTCTTTGATAAACAGGTGTGAATCATATCCAGAGAGGTTATGAAAGGCCACGGGAATCACTCGTGAATCACGATATTGTAAGTTGCAAGATGCATGCGCGCACCCCCTATACACACCGGTTAAATGACAGTGGTCACGGACTTTGTCACTAGGGTTATCAATTTTTTTTCTACAAATATGACAAGTGTCGGCTTTGTCAAACTCATCTTGTTCATCTTGTGAAAGATCCATAGACTTAGGGTTCTTGAAAATCTTGTCAACTTGAAAAGCAATCTCCTGTAATTCATTGATAAACCATTTAGCAGGGCTGATATCCTCTGGATGAAGTTGTCGGTAAGATGCAAAACGAGAGAGAGAGTCGTCATAGCTACATTTAAGATAGTATGCAACGCTCAAAGGTTCATGTCTTTGAACGAGCTGCTTGTGATCTGAGACAGGTTTCACAAAACACTCATAGTCCGAGTATATGATGAATGGGCAACGCTCTTGGAATAAGAAATTCTTGAATTCGAGTATTCTATCCTTATACAGTGGTAATCGAACTTTACATTTGTTCAGCTGAATACAGTCTATCGCATGGGCTTTCAATTTGTCTTCTGATCTGAAAGAATGGAGACATCGATCACATATGTGACTCTTACCATTATGTTTCGACAGTTGATGACTTACCAAACGTGAAAGATACTTTATCCATACATAGTGAAACTTAAAATCTTCCTCACTGGAACTCGGAAGGTACTGAGCCATCAAAGGATTGGCATCATCATCATCATCATTTTCAATATTATAATCATTTTGTAGAAAGAGTAAGTTACAGTGCCGATTTTCAATCTTTGCTTTCGTTACATGACAAGGCAAAACATCATAAATATATGAATCTTTTCTCGTAAGTGTTGGAAATGAACTTTGTGAGGCAGACGGAGCTTGGTTCTTAACCTTCAATTTCCGTTTTTGTAATATATACATATTGATTGATACATTATTCTGCCTTTCAAATCTTGGGATTTGTTTAGGATTAACTGGAAAAGTGATACCATCAAAATTTAGTTCGTTCTCATATTCTTTGTATTTACTGACTCGATCTGAATGTGTGGTAGAGGGGTGTAAACATGATAATACGGCCCACTTGAAACACTCATTGTCATCATTTCGTACATTCACACAAGCGTGCTTTGTTTTGATATATTCGGGTAGATCAATGTATGAACTACCCCGCAGAGGATTGAATTTATTTATATTCACAGCTAAGTTCAAGATTGAGAGTAGTGTCCAACCTGAGCCTTGCCCTTGAAATTCTTCCATCTGCTTGAGTACAGGATTTCTCACATGATCTCGGAACCACTCATGCAAATCAGTAGTAGAAAAAATAGTGTGAGATTTGGTATTGAAATGTTTGAGATCGGTATTATCCTCATCTTTTTTAATTAATTTGTACTCTGCAGTGAGCACAGTATTCACTTTCAATGCATGATGTGCTTGAAGAGCTTCCTCAACCTTACTCATGAATAGATCCTTAGCATTGTCAAGAAATTCTCCTGCATCAACATAACTCAGGTTGGAAATCACTCCTGACTTTATTCGATTATTAAAAGCGCTTTGTACATCATCCCAAACAATACTTTCATGTACATTCGACCGAGCCAAGCCAGATCCATACTTAAGGTATGATTCTAATTTACGTTTAATACTCTCAAGATGTCCAATAGCTGATTGTAGTTTCTGCTTCGTAGAAACCCGCAGTATCCTGGTCAGACGCTCATCCATATTGGTGATGCATCTTTGTGCTCCATCAATCCAGAGCAGTATTTCTTCTCCCGTGGCTTCACCCGTGATGGCTCGATGGTGATGCAGTCTGAACTCTTTCACCTGCATCACATATCGATCTATGTCATCCATAAAGTCCATTACTGGCGACTGAGGTTGAGCTTCTGCGACGGGTTGATGTGGGTGAGCCTCCACGACTGGAGGTGGAGGGCGGGCTTCCATGAGTGGAGACTCGGTGTGAGCCTCCATGTCCGACCGAAGCCCCTCGCCCTGGAGCTGTAATCCTTGAAGCCACTAAGACAGGACGTCGCCTAGGTGTGTAAGACCCTGGAGTCTACCTCAAGAACAGCTCTCGGAGGTGGTGTGCTCTGGGTCTGCACCAGGAGAATGCTCTAGAGCTGGCGGAGAGAACTTCTGATTTTCTGTAGCGCCGAGCTCATACTTATACCAGCGTCCCCTCCAACTCGTCTTCCCTACTTCGCCATGACTTGCTCATCTGCGCAAGTCTGACGCCTGCGCAGTGGCAGTTGCTGCATTGGTGGGTCAGACTACTGGAAGCATGCTACACTATTCAAAAGCAAGCTAATAGACGAGTCTGAAGCTCATTGTTACATTTTGAAAAGTTAACGAGATCTTGTTTGGAGGTACTTATTACTCATTACAAGGGTGATTATTGTCAATAATTATGGGAGTTAACGAGATCTCTATTGTAGGTATTCGTTGCTCATTACGAGAGTGATTGACAACGATAATTATTGACAGGTTGAGGATTTTCTATTGTAGCTCATAGTCACTTAATATGATGGTCATTATCACCAACAATTTATGACATGTTCAATGAGCTTCTATTGTAGACAACCAGAAGCTCATCAACTGCTTTCGATGATCGTGCATTGACTTGTAAAGCAACCACTTAACAGACAATCAATTGTACATGGAGTCAACAACATCTTTGTCTACCGAGGTTCTTGCACGCCCATAATCCATCCATTCTCTAATACAATGCACTGTCTGGGCTGCACATCTCGCATTCACACACAGCGTGTGATGCGAACAGTGACCATGAGCATCTTTGCATAAATGGCTGATAGAAGGACTACCATACGCTTCCAAGTCTTCCACATTAGGGATTATCTTATCCAACAATCGTTTTTTCTCTCCACCTTTGACAAAGACCTTGGTGCTATTCTTCAAAGCATCTTGAAGTGTTGCTTTGAGCTCGTCGTAAGGTATATCACCCTCACTCCAAGATATACCTATATAGTTCTTCTCGAGCCAGCGGTTCTCGCTCTTCAGTTTACTGGGTAACTGATTCCAGCCATGTGGTGGCTTGAATAGAAACACCCTGGGTTGAGCACCCTTTTCCGTCGAGAGAATGGCAACCTCTTTGAACACAAACTCCGAGGAGAAGCTCCTGAAGCCCTGGAAATCTATTACGTAGGCCATTGTTCACCAGGTATTGTGTTTGCTCACGAGACACACATCGACTAATCTGAATAATGGAGAGATCCGACTGTACTTATTCAGTTTCCCCCACTCCTCTACTAACAGAGCACATGCATGGAGTATAGCTCCCCCTCCTCTTTTCTCAAAGCGCATGCGTAGAGATCCTCTCTAGTGGAATCATAGAGGTGGAGCAGAAGGCTCACTCGATATATATATATTGATGAAATGCAAAATTTCTGCTGAGAATATTTCAAGTTGGAAGGTTTCTCTGATAATTGATTGAATCTTGATTCGGACTAGTTATTTGAATTTGAGTGGACTCAAAATAGGCATTGAGAAATAATGAAAATGGCTCTTGGATTGAAAATATCATTGGATGGGTGGTGGGTATAGCGAATACTAGTCATTATTCATAGATATAGAATATGTATTCAAAAACTTATGATCTAATACATTCTACTTAACATACTTCATTCCTTACCCTAGAATCATTTTTACATTTCTAATTTACATATATATATATATATATATTCACAATATCGCATTCATTTTCTAAGAACACGTTTCATACGACGAGAGAGTAAGCTCCTAGCCTTTATGGGACTCCTCCTCATCTTGAGGATCTGTCCCAAACGTATGCGGGATCGTCTTGATTTCTTGATGCTCTTACCAGACTTCCTGCCATGCTGTTTGATTTTCTTTGACCTCAAGGTGTCTATGTGAAGTCGATAATATTGTGCTTCTTGTCGTCGTCGCACACGCTCCGCCATTTCCTCCTGTAGTCGGCTCTCCAAGCGTTGTCGCTCTTCGTCGACAGGTGGAGCTCCGAGTGCTGTCGTTGGCCTAACAGCGTATAATCGTGGTGGCTGGGGTCTCGTGGGCTTTCTCCAATATACAGACTCATCTTCCATGGACTCAGCCTCCACAGAATCGTTCTGCACAGACTCATCCACCATGGCATCTCTTTCATTGTCATCATTCTCTTCTTCTTGCTGGACTTCCTTTGTTTGAGATGGAGCACCCTCTACAGGTGCAGTCGTATTCATGACTGCAATGACCCGCTCAGCTATCATTGGGTTAGGAGCACACTTTCTCGCTGCAGCAGATTTGATTTTTGGACGCCTCTCCCACTGTAGATCGCGAGTCTTCCGGAGGTGGGGATTAAAGCGATCGTTCCACCTCTTTTTTTGATTCGGCTTATAAAGTGGGTCATATGGACCAGCAGGCTTTGGAAGAGCGACGCATGTATGGACGGGATCCAAATTAGATTGACGTGCTAAGATCTCTTTAATACCGACGTACTCACTGTCGATGGTCACGAGATCAGTCTTACGTATATTCTTTCGTTTCTGTTTTTCTTCCTCTTTTTTTCTTTCTTCTTCTCTTTCTTTGATAATCTCAATCAGGTCTCGGGCGAACCGCAAATCGGCCAAATAGTCATCAGCTGAATAGTCCCATCGCTCCTGTAACAGAAAAAGAAACCGTAGGTATTAGCATACAAGAGAGCATTGCCAAACGCGATGGGTGAACCACAAGGGCTTCCGTAACGAGAGCTGCGGGAAGAAGAAGAGGAGGAATCGAGGAAGATCTCGCGCGTTCTCTCACTCATGCGCGCGCGCCAGCTCTCTCTCTCTCTCCCTCCATCTCTCTCTCTCTCTCTCTCTCTCTCTCTCTCTCTCTCTCTCTCTCTCTCTCTCTCTCTCTCTCTCTCTCTCGCTCTCTCTCTCTCTCTCTCTCTCTCTCTCTCTCTCTCTCGTCTCTCTCTCTCTCTCTCTCTCTCTCTCTCTCTCTCTATATATATATATACATATACATATACATATATATATTAGCGCTTCACCACCCTGTATATTCGGTTCACCCGGTGTATCACACATATATATATATGTATATATATTGCGTATATATACATATATATATGCATATATATATGTATATCTATATGCACATATATATGTGTGTATAAATATACACATGTATATATATATGTATACTCACATATATACATATATGTATGCACATATATATGGGTATAAATATACACATTTATATATATATATATGTATATAAATATATATACTCACGTCCTCATGCACTCCCACTCACCCACCCATACCAATCCACCCATCCATGCCACCCACCGACTCATGCACATCCATACTCCCGCCCATGTACCCCCACCCACACGCTTGTGATCATACACACTACGCTTGCACACCCCTTTCATGCGTCCCAACACCCGTACACTCACCCCCCCCCCCCCCCCCATATGCACACACACTCACACATAATCACTTAACACATGATGTACACCACTGCTCACCTCTTCATAAGTCTCCATTGTGTCCCAGTCATCGTCAGATCCTAGCCCTGGAAGATCCACACCCTGGCAAGCAAGCTCCGGGTACGATGAGACTTTCGGCTCATCTTCGGGTAGTCCTCCTCGAGCTGGGTGCACTGGTGCATTTTGCGGAGCCATGGTATGTCCTTTCGAGTCGAGCTGTCGGATGGTTGTGATTCTCTAGAGGGCTAGGTTGACCAGAATGCACAACCCCCACCGAGGACCAAGAGGGCTGCACGTGGTCCCCACGAGCAGCCCTCTTGGCCCTCGTAAACCCTAATGCCCCGATTCATTCATAAGAAAAAAAGCTAACAAGAAACTACTTACCGTTCTTCATTACTCACCGTTAAGATCTATCCTAGTATAAAAACAATGCACTGATCACAATGTCTCGTTATTGGACACTTTGCTATGAATAGTTCAAAAAGATTCACATTGCATCGTAAAGTAAAAAAAAAAACAAAAAAAAACTACTGACCAATTTCTATGAGGGATCCCTAATTTACACCCTTGCGTTGGTGTATAGTCAGGATTTTTCTTCTCACGGGATCAGAAAAATACAATGGTTCGTGAGAAAAAAAATGAATATACAGAAAAACAGCTGTATTTCTAGTATACATCGAGCAGTGGTAATTTTCACCAAGGTCGGGATGTAATTTTGGTGCCGTAAAGTCATCACAGTATACAGCTCGGGACCGTGATGGGCTAATATCTTAGCGCGGGATGCGCGCCTTTGGTGCAGCATTTGCACTGTAGTAAAAAAAAAAAAGGTCCTTGTGTCCGTTAAAGATCGTTTGCTTTCGCTGCAAAGAATATATAATGTATTTATTGCAGCGAAAGCAAGAGTCAAATTCTATGGCTAGACTATGCCGCAAGACATCAGCAAGCAGCCCCCAAGATTGCCGCTCAACACTGGGCCCTTGACTAACGCGATGCCAGGGGTTTATGAGGAGCGGTTGATTGCTCCACTATTCATCGAAAGAGAGAAAGAAGGAAACAATACCCAACAATCTCTCCATTGACGCTTTCCTCTGAATGATGGGTATGCAGTTCGTACTGCATGCGAGATTGCTGCGTCCTTTTTTGTACACCTAATTTACCATCCGTAAACTATGTGTACAAAGCCGAGTGCGCTTTTCACCATGAGAAGAAAAAAAAAGGTGTGCAACGTAAATAAAAAAAAAAGGTGTGCAACAGCTCAGGCACACGAAGAAAAGGTTGTAGTTGCAGCTAGGAGAGTTTCATAGAGCATCTTTTTCTGGTCCAGAAAGCAGTGGTCGTGAACTCTCCGGGTCCAGAAAAAGGTGGTCTTGAACTCTCCACTTTTCAAAAAAGGTGGTCGTGAACTCTCCTAGCTTAACTACTGTAGTTCAAATGAAAATGGTTCATAATTTGTTTGAGGAGGAAAAAGAACTCGGAAAGTTCGTACACATCAATGCGAAAAAGGAACAAAGTCCGTCAACTCTCGAGACGACGCCCAAGTCTCACAGCATCCCCTAATTTTTTGATGTGTTTTAGGAGGCGGGTTACATTTTTGCTCACAGAAATAACAAAAAATATCGTAAGCAACTCGGGCGCCGACATTTGCGCACTCGTTGCGGTGACTCGTGCGCAAATATCTGTTGGCGCCCTTGTTGCTTAATATACTATTATGATTTTTAGAAATGTTACGTCGAAATCGTGGATTACGCATTTTTTTGTATCTCCGCTACCCTCGACGCGTGTAAATTTTCTCTCACTTGATCGCTCATAACTTGGGTGCAAAAAACCGTAGAGTAATGTATGGAAAACGATTCTGAATGTCTTGAAAAGAACTACAAGATCCCGCGAGGATTTTTATGCTGTCGTAATTTCCCGACAAATGATCAATGATTGATTGAGATACAGAATTGTCCACTTTTCGGAGCCACTCAAAAGCATGAGTTTTGGGTTGAAAAAATTGTTGGAAGACACGAATTGATAGCTTCTTTTCTCATCTTCTGAATGCTTTTTGTCAAGTTGCCGTAGACCCAAGAACGTCCGAGTAATTGCTGTTTTAGTAAAGGTACCCGTGTTCCATTCATTTTGGCGGGTACTGTATACACGGTGATGGGAAAAAATTGAAATGACTCTTCTAAAGTCGTGTTTAGATTCATCCCTAGAATTTTTTAATTAAAGAGCCTGAGAGTGTATTCATGAGCGTTTAAGGGCATGCGGTAGCCGCGCAGCACGGCTGCAAACTTCCATTCAACACTCATGTGAACATCTTAATGGTACAAAGTTTGATATGAGTTGGCTAGTTATTGTTAAGGTCCGATTTATTCTCGACAACTCAACGTTCAACCCAAATCATTGGATTATTGCAGGAAAGTGGAGACCACTGGGCGTTTGGCACATCCTAACCTATAACATATACACATTTTTGTTCCCATTTCCTTCGAACCATCTTGCGATTTGGGTTAAACAACGAGAAGACGCATGCAAATTAGGTGATAACAAATGTGCGTCTTCTCGTCGTTTAACCCAAATCGCAAGAGAATTCGAGGGAAATGGGAACAAAATTTAGCTTGCACGGCTACCGCATGCCCTTAATGAGTTTTCTCATTATAAACCTGCCTCACAATCAATTTCGGAATTTGATTCTCAATCCACGCATTTTCAACTTTTTGATCATGGGAAATCTCATCAACAGAAAAAGAGGAGCGTTCTGTCAATGTTAATATTTTCTCAATTTATTCGTGATATTATTTCTTGTCTTGAAATTCGGATAGATGATTAGTCTCCACCCAAATAAAGTAATTTCCACCCACAATCACTCTTACACGTTCCTTTCGGCCAAGTAGATCTGAGGGTAATCCATAACTCAAGTTTTCGCGACAAAATTTGAGCAGAAACAGATGAAAAACTGTGATGATGGACCAACTTTCACAGAATCGGCTACATTGCAGAAGTATCTAGCGCCAAGAATTTTGGTAAAAGATCCTGAAATTCCGACTTCACTTTTTCCTGTTTTTTTTTTTCACCGTTGTGAGACTGACCTCGGATGAGTCTGATGCTCGTCTACGGAATCGTTAGACGAACCAACGAGGTCTAGAGACCTATATCGGTATCTGATGAAAATATGTTGAGTAAATTTAATGGCGAAAACGGGGTCGTACGCAGGCTTAAACCCACGATCTCTCGCATTTGAGGCAAATGTTTTACCATTCGACCGTTCGCACCTCTCCCGATGGTTAACCAAATGTTATACCAAACCAAATGTTAAGCTGCGGGCCCCCATAGGGGATCTGGGATTGAGAATTTGTGATCAATTATCATCGAATTTTAGAATAGACAATCGGGGTAAGCGATACAGGTTCTCCGTAATTAACCGCATATTATTATTATTGGAAAAAATGAAGCACCGATTCCTTGAGCGCATGAACATTGCCTCGTGTTTACGCGTTTCAAAAACAAAAACAGTGATGAGTTAGTTATATTCCGAAGAAATTGAAACAATATTGAATCAGAACATATTCGTTATATTAATTGACGAAACAAAGGGAAAACCGAGAGTGTTTTTCGTTCATGCTTTACGTTGTCGACCATGATGTATGTTACGTTTTGGTTGAGCAGAACAAAACAAAATCAATAGATTGTTCTGTTTTTGTTCGGGTTCCAAAACGTAATAAAATCAATTGTCACTGTTTTGTTTTGTTTTGAGGAAAGCCCTGGATGGAATTAATGTCTCCAATATAGACTCTGACTGTATCATATTCTAATCTAATCTCTCTTTGAAACATCTCCATACAAGTTGTTACGGAACTTTTTCCATCGGTTAAGGCTAGCCCGTAGAGAATCCGGATATTTTGGCCGATAGATGGCGCTTTGGTCGTACTGCATGTGCGATGGAAGACTATGAACCACTTTTTTGCCTCATAGTATTTCAACCTCATATTTCCGACCCAAACGAGATACGGCAACTGAAACACCATGATATTTCCCATCGAATGAGTTTTTCCACACCCGGGGATTCATTCTATATCTCCAGAAAATCGTAGTACTTTGGCTCGCTGAGCAAGTTATACTGCTCGATGCTCACACTAGTTCAAGTTTCTTGCAAGCTAGATTCAGAATTTTCGGGCGTGGGAGGGCTCATTCGACAGGAAATTCCAATCCACAGGTGGCCTAGTATCTGATATTGGCAAAAACTGTTTTGTTATTGAGGAGTAAATCGGAATAGTCGAGGACGCGCTCTGTCCCACCAAAAAATTGTCTTCAAGTTTTTCTCGATTCCTAATGAATGAAATGCCTTGAAACTTTGCATGGTATCGTGTTTTAAGATTTTACAGGTGGCCTAGTAACTGAATATAACACATTCAGTACCAATAAAAGCGTATAAACAATAATACCGCTCTCAGAATTATTGGATGCAGCTGCAACCTCAAAGTACGCCGGTGCGTGTCTGGTTGCGGTTTTGCGGGGACTCCGGACTAGCCTTAATCGACCTCACAGAGCATACTAAAAGAGGTTAAGCTGAAAGAAATCGGCCAAAGAGAATAACTCATGAGCATTAAAGTACCCCGAGGAAAAATTGAGTTCATTCATTTCAAGTCAGTCGAATAAAATCGCCAAAGGTAATTGTCTCTCAAATGTAAGTCTCGATGATCCAAACCCTCAATGAGAACTCTATCACTAGGATGATAAGGTATTTTACTGAATCTCATAGCCGTGATACAAGATTTATCACTCTCAATGAATCATCTCCAAAGGTATTGATTCAACACATGAGCAATTTTTACTTTAAACCAGGGCATTCCGAGAAACGAAACGAAACGATGAAATTTCATTATGTTTCGTTTCGTTTCTGGGAACGAAACGATTCTAAGTCCCGCTTTTGTTACGTTTCACACGAGAGAAACGAAACGAATATGACAAATAATAACGTTATTAGATAACGAAACGATATTATGAAACTTTCGTTTCGTTTCGGTTTTCTGTGAGTCTTAGGGGTTTGGTTTCGTTTCGTTTTGTTTCTTCCGTAACGAAACTAAACTCGCCTCAATTTCGTTTCGGTAGAGAATAACGAAAATGTAACGAAATTCAAAGAGTTCCGTTTCGTTTCATGCTACGTTTAAGGATTAATATGAGAATTCCGTTTCGGTTCGATTCGTTTCGTTACAGAAGAAACGAAACATAATGGGGATCCAATAACGTTATCAAATAACGAAACGATATTATGAAACTTTCGTTTCGTTTCTGTCCTCAATGAGTTCGAAGGGTTTGGATTCGTTTCGTTTCGTTTCTTCCGTAACGAAACAAAACTCGCCTCAATTTCGTTTCGGTAGAGAATAACGAAAATGTAACGAAATTCAAAGAGTTTCGTTTCGTTTTAGGCTTGGTTTCCGGAACTATGTGAGAATTTCGTTTCGGTTCATTCCGTTTCGTTACAGAAGAAACGAAACGAAACGAAAGTTTCATGATATCGTTTCGTTATCCGATAACGTTATTGGATGTCATTTATGTTTCGTTCCTTCTGTAACGAAACGGAATGAACCGAAACGAAATTCTCACTTAGTTCCGGAAACCAAGCCTGAAATGAAACGAAACTCTTTGTATTTCGTTACATTTTCGTTATTCTCTACCGAAACGAAATTGAGGCGAGTTTCGTTCCATCACGGAAGGAACGGAACGAAACGAATCCAAACCCTTCGAACTCATTGAGGACAGAAACGAAACGAAAGTTCCATAATATCGTTTCGTTATCTAATAACGTTATTGGATCCCCAATATGTTTCGTTTCTTCTGTAACGAAACGAATCGAACCGAAACGAAATTTTCATATTAATACTTAAACGTAGCTTGAAACGAAACGGAACTCTTTGAATTTCGTTACATTTTCGTTATTCTCTACCGAAACGAAATTGAGGCAAGTTTCGTTTCGTTACGGAAGAAACGAAACGAAACGAAACCAAACACCTAAGACTCACAGAAAACCGAAACGAAACGAAGGTTTCATAATATCGTTTCGTTATCCAATAACGTTATTGGATCCCCATTATGTTTCGTTTCTTCTGTAACGAAACGGAATGAACCGAAACGAAATTCTCATATCAATCCTTAAACGTAGCATGAAACGAAACGAAACTCTTTTAGTTTCGTTACACTTTCGTTATTCTATACCGAAACGAAATCGAAGTGAGTTTCGTTTCGTTATTCAATAACGAATCGAAACGAAACAAAACGTTCCGGGGTCGTTGAGAAACGAAACGAAATATTTCGTTTCGTTTCTCGGAAAGCCCTGCTTTAAACATTGACAAAACATGAGAGAAAATATCTTAAAATCATGATCTTCTACCGATTCCTGCTCTGCTCTGAATCATTTGAATTGTTGGAAATCCCTTCCCAACCCAACGATTCCAATAGAATTTTCTCACCCAGAGCTTTAGTTCGGGTGGACTTTTGTGAAGCAAAATTTAATGCGGCATATGCTTATGGATACACAACAGAAATAAGAAAATCATGCCCTGAACAGTACTATCTTGAATTCTTCTCTTCCATTTTTTACCCATATAAAATTTTCCAAAATCTTCGTGACGAGTCAATACGATTGCGCGCTAAAAGGTTTCATATTGAATATTTTTGAAAGTATTGGAGATGATAAGGCATCTGTAAAAGAATCCGCTGGGATATACAACAATGAAACGGTTGCCTTATATCTTAGGGCAATTCAATTTTTTCCAATGGAATACTTCCAGGTCAAAATGTAAAAGAGCATGAGAAATTATTAAAATGTTGTATGAAAGATTCAATACAAGAATCGTATGTCAGTAGTAACAAATCAACGAATTTCTAGATTCTATCGTAGATTTTGCATCTCGTGGTTTCGTCACATCATGGATCATGTAGTGGAAGAACTTATCAATATACACGAGATAAATATGGAGGATGACGCTTACGGTAAAATCTTCCAGTTTCTTTCGAAACTGGTAGGTCTTGGTTGGAATCAATCACCTTGGATCAGCAGATCCCAATACGCATTCATCATGTTATCATATGGATCTATATTGATGGGATATGTGAGTTTGTACTGAAATCTATGCATTGATCATTCATCTATTATTCGAATGAATTTTATCATGTATAGTGTATCCGAAATTCCGTAGGCCTACCACATGTTCGAAATATGGGGCATTGATTTTGATATGTTGGTTGAGGATGCGGTATTGATGGCACTCAGTATTTGCTTGGTGCTCTGCTATATCAATCATTACAGGAGCATTCAAAAGGTAATGTAATATTTTGACGGGCATAATGAACGTATATGCGTAATTTCGCCAAAAGTGTGTTTTTCCATGTTCCATGCTCCCCCGTGTTTCTCCGACTTGAAATGGGTATTATGGCACATTTCTGAGGTATATTATATCGGTGCACAACTATCTTGATAGTTTTCGAGACGATTCTAAGAACCTCGTATTTTGTAGTACTTGATGAAAGATCCGATTGTCATTTCCGTCCCCTGTTTAGGGAACCGAATTTTGACTTTTAAATTTATTGTTACGCATATGCACAGTCAAAAATTCCTATAAAAACTATACACTTCAAATTGTCCAACTTTGAGCGACCATGGTCCATCAATCTGCGAGTCGAAACTGAATCCTCAGCTCGCGCAAGGATATCTGACTTTTTGAACACGGGTTTGCACCGAAACTGTTAGCTTGTCACTAATTAGCAAGGTCAAGTCTTCAATCGTCTATGGAGCGGTTTTCACCGATGGAATGATCATGTATATGTTACAGCAAATGTCCGGAGTCCTCAAATGCTGAAATTTATTTTGTAAATGTCAACATTCACTCAGACTGTCAGTAAATGTCCGGAGATTGTTTACATTTCGGACATTTACTTGTAAATGCCAGCAGTTACTGACGCGTTTCAGTGAATGTTCGAAGATTATTCACAATTAATGTTGACTCCTTAGGAATCAAAAAAAACTTCAGCATTGCGGAATTGTAATTCGCGCCAAAAGTTACCGCACAGGGTAAGAGATGATAACTCCCTCGCCGGCCTAGAATCTGCACAGCTTTGATGATAACAGCGTATCAAGTGTATATTCCGCCTAAGGGAGGGAAGTACAATCATTCATCGTCACTTATTATCGCACAGAAATCAGTCTCTTAGTCTTCATTTTATGATAGATTTTAAGTGTGCAAAAAAATTAAAGTTGTCGTCGGGTGAGATCATGGTTCAATTCTATCCTTCCTCGCTGTCTTAGTATGGAGGTTGAATAAATCAGCTAATTTATCATTGAAAATATCATAATTTGATCAGCTATGACTTGAATATCAGAGACAATATCATTATTCAATCAGCTATGATTCGAATATTGTTAACGATATCATAATCTAATCAGCTATAAGACGGGATGGTTATTGACAATATCATAATCTGGTAAGGTATGACCAAATTATGGTGAACGATATTCCATTCAGACTCGGCCTTCACTCTCGCTTCACCGACGGGACGTTCTTTTTGTTTCTCTCATAGTTCTTCAACACGTTTGCGGCGACGCTGTTTCTTGATAATTCTATTCTGGTCATGAACTGGACCCCAGGATTACGGTAAAAACGCCCATTTGGAGCTGAAGTCTTTTTTGGCTCATAGTTTTCGTCTTTAGCGAAGTAAACCACAATGATAGATTTTTCTGGGGGAATTTTCCGAGCAACTCTGAGTTGGGGAGAGTTGGAGGATAAATGATCGTGGGTCCCACCGGTGGGACCCGTCACAGCGAACGTTGTAAACACAATGCATTCCATCATTTTCGCGAAAAATCATTGTGTATGGGCCGGTTCTAGCTAAGATCAGGCAGTGAAAATACTTCAAGTCACGGATTTTCTTGTCTATGAAATATATGTTTCTAGAGTCAGAATGAGCCAACACGTATTTCTTTATTTGGCCCAAATCCGTTTCCCACAAGAGTTACGGGTAGTTGTCCGTCGGTAGCTCAATTGCGACTTTTCTGGAAAATGACATAAAAATCAGTAAAATCGTAATCATTCTGAAGTTTCTCAATATTTCCACTCGAATCTTGTTGGATATGATTGAGAGAATCATCCTACGCCTAAAATCACTCTGAGTCGGCTCGATTATTGAAAAGGTTCGGGAAGGAACTAAAATTCATGAATAATAGTCATGACTCAATTGCTAAGAAGCATTATCGAGAATTTGGCTGATTTTTTTTTTTTTTTTTTTTTTTTTGAGGTACCTAAATACATGAGAATCGAGGGGAGATGAGTTTCATCTCCGCTAAAGAATCTACTCGAGCTCTGGGAATTTTTTTTCTTAAGAAAATAACTTTTCACTTGTTGCCAATGCTCAGTTCGCCCGGAACAGGTTCATATCTTTCTTACAGTGCGAGATAAAATATTCCAGATTCCACACACCTCGATCATAGATCTCTTGGAATTTCATAGAACCTGGAGTATTCGTCGAATATGTTAGAAATTGGGAATTGATAGATCTCTATGAACGAGAATACACAGTAGACGTATGTGGAGTATAATAAGTAATACATGCACGTGGAAGTATTATGATTCACATTTTATTACTAACGAAATTTTCAAGAGACTCATTACACAGCTGCATATTTCGATTGAACAATAGAATTTGAGATTTCTCATTTGTGTTCTGCGGTCCTCATCACCTTGAATTTTCTTCGGTGGCCTTCAAAAATTCTCACATTCGAACCATGACAATCTCGAATACCTTGGAAAGCTGGAACAGACTCTCACTCCGCATTCTTCATTTTTCGGAACTTCTCCAAGTCTGACTTATTCAACTCAAGCAATTCTATTGCTTGTGTATATCTCTTAACTTTATTAACAATTGAGGGAGCGTTATACATAGAATCCAGCAGAGGATTCCTGAGATTGGAGTTGGATGCATTGTGTTTGACAAGACCACCGGTACCGTGGCAGGCCCCTTTACCATGGCCTGGGGCCGAAAAAATCCAAGATTATTTCATCTAAGAGTGCAAAAGTTCCCAAGTTTGGAATTGATTTCTAAGATGCGCTGCTGCACCATCCGAGATCATTACGATCTCATCAATCGGTGTGAAATCAATATGTCCCTCTAGGTAATTCTCAATCGAACTGACGTGTAGTATCTCTGAGACACCGACCATGAGCTACTGTGGGACGAGATCGACACCTGACCTGAGGAACTCAGATGGGCTCATGGTAGTCCAAAAAGCAAACGGGGATAGTATTAATTACTAAACCTGTACAGCTTTTTACATGTAAGGTAAGTGTGCCTAATATGCCCCCATTCCCTAATATGCCCCCACTCAAGTTCTCGAATGTACGGACCCGCAGACCTTGCCGCGCATTTTTTTTCATGTTTGTTACGTGAAAATGTGAGATAGTCGACATTTTGGACCGATCTTGAATGACACGCGCGTTTTTTAGAACAAAAAAATGGTTTTTGGTACTTTTGACTGAATTTTTTTTAGTTACTAAAAGCTATGCCAAACAAAACTGGTACAACAACCAATCTCAATGTACTTTAGCTCATTTTCTTTGTTTTCATTTCAACTTTAAGATGCTTTTAACAAAATTGCAAGATTCGATTTCTAGCCGATTCTACGGCCACATTACTCAAAAAAGTGCAGTGTTCCTAATATGCCCCCATCCCTTTTTCCGCATGTAGAGGGCTTTCCCCAACGCCGCAAGTACTTTTAGCACTGCTTTTGTCAGAATAACATTATTTTCAGGTGTATTTAGCGATGTCTAACAGGATGGGGTCTTCAAAACGTATCAGATCTCGCAAAATATGATAAATATCGATTTTCATATTAATTTTGAGGTTATGTGCGCTCTAAATCATCGATAATATCTTAAATCATGGCAGTTTATCCATTTAATACATTACCGTCATGCTCCGCAACCGATATCGCTTTCCCAGAGCTTCAGAATCGCGAAATGACTATGGGGGCATAATAGGAACACATTGTCAGAAACTCGCAAAAAATCCCGATCAGAATCATTTTGGGGGTACCCGGATTTAAGATCCCGTCCGGATCACTTTCTTGTGGGGGAAACCTGAAGATCATCGTCAGGTTAGTCTTGGGCTTGTGGACAGGTGAGGATCCCGTCAAGGTCTGGTTACCCCTAGCTACGATAAACCAAAGCGGATCCGGAGCACAAACTGACTTGAGGTCTCGTGCGCATTAGCTTCGGCTGTTGTTTTCGTGTAGGGCTCTAATCGTGACACTTTATTGACAATGATGAAAGAATTTCAATTGAACTGGCTGACGATGCGGCCCTGTCTCACGACGCAAATTTGGGAGTGAGCTGATTTTGAACATAAAAGTGGATGGACGACGGAGAGTGGAAAAAAACGCGTCAAGTTATCAGTCGAGTTCACAAGATCGAGCACAACATGCACTGGAAGTGAACGATCGCGTGATATGAGAATATTTAATGTTTTACAGCCGGGACAATTAGATAAACAATATTATATTTCTGGAAAAAAGTGTCTATATATAAGCTAAACATCCACTTGCAGCATAGCAGCACGCGTGCGAGGGTCTAACATCGATGTTATGTATAGGTTAGACGAGATGAAGGAATGCGAGTCAGTCGAGTTTCTTCGAACTCTTACTCAGAATCATGATTAGATTTTAGATGAACAATCTCTAAATTGCGAACATCGTTCTTTAGTGCAATCTCGACCACATTATTTATTCTGTACACTCCGACACGCGTAATAAACAAAGTAAAATCCGAGCTCAGGGTATCCTCCGGGTTTGGTGCCGCTACCCGTACATAAGGGTAACCGGATCCTGACGGGATTCTCACCTATCCATAAGACACCGAAAAACCCGATCCGTTCCCTACGAGCAAATTCGGTGAAACTGATCCGGACGGGACCTCAAACTGAAGTAGATTTCTGATCGGGATTCTTTCCTGCAAAAATCAAGATATCTCAACTGCAATTCCTCGAAACCAAACTTACCTCAACTCGTTTTGAAGGTCTCAAAATCATCTTCAAAACGAGCTAAGGTTCGTTAAATGATATTGAGATGAGCCAAAACTATGAGCAAAACAAAAGTAGTGGGGGCATATTAGACACACTCACTTTAAATAGCTGGAAACAGTGTTGAATTTTCCGTACGGAAAACCCTGTTTTTGGTATATTGGAAGTATCTCAACTGCTGTTGAAGAAATATTTATTCAATTTCAATTCATCAAACTTTAGTTCATTGGATCTTCATACATTTTTATTAAGCTGCTTGCATAGCGAACCAGTAACAAGCAAAACTGGATGGATGTTCGGATTTAAGAGCGCATGGGCCAAGAAACCGAGTAGAATTAAGTCCCCGGCTAACGCGTGGGCCGAACGCAGTGGCCGCGTCTACGTGAAGCGCCGACGCTTGCGCCGGCGCAAGGTTTCACGGAAGGATCGGTAAAACAGATTTTCAATTGGAATCTAAATTTTCCTTACTCGAATTGAAATCGAGAAGAAATGAAGTTATTTTCGCGATCTTGAGTTAAAATGAGAGATGAAAAATTAAATTTTGGCGAACTTGAATTAAAACTGAAGAAGTGAAGAAGTGTGATTTTGCGGTTTTGAGTTCAAATTGGGACTTGCTGTTTGCAAACTTGAGAATTGGGATTGAAAAAAAAAATGAAAAATACAATTTTGCAAACTCGAGCTTGGGCAACGCTAATTTCATTTTTACGTAAATTTTGAGGGGTATACTTATGGTGGTTAGTCGTTTCAATTCTCTGAGCGATGACGAGGATGAGCAAACCATCGATATCTCAGATGCGTGTGTGCGTATGGGTGTGAGTGTATCTAACATCAGCAGAGCTTCATTTCATCGTCAAGCAGATAGCAGACGACGCCGCAAACGACAACAAAACTCTCATGCCATCGCTTACGTGGAGAAATTACATCAGTTTGTGATGCAGTTTTTGCGAACATTCATGTGTTTCAGGATGCTGCTCCTGCATTTATTTTTCTCATCGAAGTAGTGATGAATTGACAGTTTAATGTAATCAATGTTTGTATTCAAGTTCAAAATTGAACGCAGTTGCTAATAGTTCTATTTACTTGCTAAAAGAATTGCATGAGCACCTCAATCTTCAACTGAGTCGGATACTGGATCTGCTTTGCTCACATCTATTTACTCTCAGAGCATATAAAATTGACCCCCAACGATTTTGCATCACTCCACAGATGGTATGAATGACTGGTCAAAGATTGAGTTGCTCTGTAATAGATTTAACTTGGGACAGGCTGGGTGAGATTCAAATGATCACGAAATAAATTCAGATCAAAATTGCGCATAATAGAGTTTGAAAATGAAGGTATTCAATACAATTTCAGTATGAATTGACTTATGAACTGAATAGTATCTAAGTGTCACGCACCGTGCAGATTATAATGACGAATAAGGCCGGCCTCAGCGAGAGCAGCGTTTTTAAAGCCTGAGCGCGATCAGTCCCCTCCCTCGAGCTCAGGGCTCGAGTCCAGGAACGCATAAATCAGCAATAAGCTGAGCCGCTCGTGGACGAGCGGAGCGGGCTGACGCGAACCTCCGCAGCATGGCGTCGGGTTCCCAACCAAGAAGGTTGCTGTCATCCGTACAGCGTTCAATGCGCGCTTTATTCGGACGACGATTCCCATGCCGAAGCGCCCGCTGACGAACGTACTTGTACCAATGCTGCCTCGCGGAATGCCGATGAAGTTGTGACTCAAGAACGGCGTGGGTTATTACCTGCGGTAAGACGCTTGGATTCGCACCATGATGATGCCCTCGCTCTTGGGGTCATTCGAGACGGGGAGCTGACTGCTCGTGACGAGATTAATGAGATCTTTACTCGCCCTATGTGCTATGATCCGATTCTTCCCTTGTATTCCCAGTGCCCTAGCGGCAAGGCGTTATACGACCGATGTCGTCGCCCTTATACCGACCGTCGGTGTCTGGTTTGTCGCATAGATCACATCCCTCAAATCAACTCCGCTCTTGCATCTTTGAGTGATAAGCTCTCTTTTCCGTAGCACGAGCTTATGCGAGGATGCGCTTACTGTCCCGGGCTGTCGGATCATACGCGTGAGCAAATCAATGCTCTTATAGCTCGTCCCTCACGTTCGAGTGATTACGATGAGCTTCCCAATCACGCCTACGCGATCTATTCCATCTTTGTATGAAAATCTCATGAGATTAGCTGTATGGTGATGGCGTTCAATAAACTCCTTATAAAATATGTTGTCTTTTTCATTTCTTGCTCCTCCTCTCTCCCTCCCTAAATAGCCAAACAATTTATTGGTTTTTTTTTTCACACTGATTCAACGCAGAGGCATCGTAAAATTTATTCATTTCTCTTTTTTTTCGGAGGGCATTCTCCTTGGTAGATAAATGACCATTGACTAATCGAAATTCTCATCTATGGTGTTTCATTCGTGAATCTTCGAGGTTTGAAAATAGGCCCTGCCTTATCGATAATCAAAATGTTGTAAACTACATCGCCCTTGACCTTAAAAATGAATGCATTGATTTTCCCTCTTCTTTTTGGTCATACTTCGATACCACGTCAATGCTTATCTTATTACCTATTCCCGATAATATTTACCCTTGAATTCGAATTCATTTGAGTCCGATCGATACAACTAGTACTGAATATCTAAATCATATATTACGTATACTCTGCCGAGATGCAATCACATCTGTACGCAGTCTGGTCCTCTTGAAAACTTACCAAATAGTATGAATATAATAATTTACATCGAGAACTTGAGTACTGACATGAAGTCATCATGCGGGTATGATCAAGTAGAAAGGTATGTTTCTTCACATAGCTATCCTTATCTGCGTATAGGAACTTTCGCGAAATGATTTTTGCCCTGAGCTCAAAATTCGTCATCGTTGTTACTGTGGTAATTTTTGAGTTTATTTATATGAACCACTCGCGTTT